>RQJG01062325.1:25581-48681 GCA_009756435.1 Chionodraco myersi | reverse complement strand
TGGGGCTTTTGAGCTGGCTTTGCGTGGGCATGACGACACTGACTCTTCAGTCAACCCTGGCATTTTCAGGGGATTGGTGGATTTAGCTTCCTCCCTGCACCCTGTGCTGGGGGAGCACCTGAAGACCACCACCCTTTTTAAAGGCACGTCAAAGACCTACACCACATTGATTTTAAGAATAAGAATAATCATTATTAGTTTGAAACATCTTCAGCTTTTTGTTTTACTGTTGACTATGCTGTTGTTCTGTATATATATATATATATATATATATTATATACATATATACATACATTCATACATATATGTATGCAAGTATTGCTAATGCCATTGTTTTTAAGTTTTTGTACATAGTCCTAAGTCTCAAATGCTTAAATTGTTTATGGAGGCATTAAAATGTAAGACTGGTAAATGAACAGTGAAAACTCCTGTTTTCTCTGCATGGAGTCGTACTGGGATGTTGCTGAAATGGATTGCATGTGGCACGGCCCTACCTAGACAACATTCCACCAGCCGCCACTGGGGCCAGTATAATACCGGCATAAACGAAACAGGCACGTTTCCATGAACTGGTTTGGAGTTAATAAACTACGCTGCCACTTCCTCTCAGCATCAATCCATACTATTGACTTGACAGCCCTGAGCCAACATGCTCATTTAGCTGGAATACATTATATGTATTTATTCCCACCACGTTTGTCACATGGGTGTGGTTTATGAATTCACCTGTTGCATGCTGGTTTTGTGGATGACAAAGAGGGGGAACTTGTCCATATGTTCTGTTGACCGAGTGGTCCTACTAGTTATGGTTTGTTTCTTTGTTAAACCAACGTTAACTTTTCCACTTCACAACATAAAGCCGAAATTAGTGGGAATTGAACCGACACAAGCCCAATATCACAAATACACATCTGTCTCAGGGGGCTTTGCAGTGTGCAGAGCATACGACCCTCTGTCCTGAGACCCCCGCAGCGTACACGTTCATGCTGTGTAGTGTATATCAAAGTCACTATGATTAAAGGTATCGTGCTCTTCATGGCAGAGAGGTTCTTAGTTTATTGGGTGGAGGTGAATCTCCGTGGTTTGAGACAAATCTTTCCAGAACACACGGACTGGCCCGGTTAGCTTTGCATTCTGTCTGAGTCACACAAACAAAACAAACAAAGAACATGCAAATACTCCTGCAGAACAGGAACCCTAACCCACCGCTGCTGCATGACACCAGCTGACCGACTGCACGGTGGGGTCATTCATATGGAGGAGAAATGTCACCACATGCTGAATGTCATACGGCTAAATGAATGGAAAATCAACAAGTCACATTTGTTATTTGTCCAAAGCTTTGGTTTATTTAAAGATGGATTTAGGTGAGATGAATGAACAAACAGGAAGCTTTAAACACACAGCGGCGCTGGGTGGTGATCAGTTTAGAAATATGTGGAAAACTGCATCCCTCAAAATGAAATGAAAGTTTGGCCTTGGATCTGAAAAGGCACGTGCAGTCATACTCTATAAGGGTGGGACACAGTGGACTGCTCTGTTGGTTACGTATAAAACATGGCAACATTACAAGCTGCTGCAGCTCACAGAGGCAGCGCTGCTGAGGACCACTACAGACCAGAGCATTCACATGCTGACCCGCTGAGTTCCACCCGACAGAACCAAGCCATTTCTGAGGTTAAAAGCTGGCCCAAAATGTGAGTTTAGACATCCTGCTCTGACACAAAATATTGCAATCAGGGAATTACTTAAAATGATGCATGCTATTGGAGTAGCTCAGGTGCCTCCAGGAAAACAAAAACTCTTCATGTGTAACCAAACGCCATGAAGAGCAGACTGCTAACAGGATCAGAGAGACACAACACACACACATCCACACCCACACACCACACACAACACACACAACCACACACACCACACACACACAAAACACACACTACACACACACACACAACACACACACTACCCACACACACACACACACACACACACGTCGTATAACCTCAGGTTGAACCTTGTACCTCAAGTGTTTTGGTGAAACCTTGTTCACAGTATGTTCATTCAAATTAAAGAGGAGATGCACAAGTTTCCAAATATACAAGGCTGCATGAGGCTGTACATTTGTATGGATGTGAAATAAAAAAATGGGGTGGGGGTACAGGTCTCTTCTGCGTGGGGCCCGCACTGTCTTGTCAACAAAACGATTGCCTACCCTCACTATCACCACAATGAAACACATCCAGAAGAATGTCATGCAAAGCTGCCTGCCTGCCTTCCTTTGGTTCTCTCTGAACTGCCTGGTCTTTTTAATATTTAATGTCAACCATTTGTGCAGATAGCGTGAAGCAGAAAAGATCGCCGATCGCCGATGCTAGCTTTAGCGTTTCTACCCCGGGCTTAAATTGTGTATTATAGAATGAATGAACACACCGGTGTGACAGTACTCTTCAAAGGGTTCACGAAATATGACTACTACTCTTACTGTTTAACATGTTGGGTTACTTAATGTTACTTCATGTTAAGGCTAATACAAATGACAAGGCTGTAATGCTAACTAACGTGCTAGCTACTAGCTAGGTAGCTAACTTGATCCAGCCACTCCTGGTCCTTTCATCAGACGGGAAGCGAAAGAACGAGCAAGACCCATTGCTGGTATGATAACAGCCTGGTACTAAGCACACAGGCATCTTGTTAAAGTTATCTTATCTTAGCCAGCGCCATATAGATAGATTATACCTATATGGCGCGGATCTTAGCTATCTCTTAGTGGAGGAAAACAATAGAGAACCGCAGTGACGCGTCGTAAAACCCGGAAGTAAACTTCTTCCGGTTCCTTCGTGAAAAACTAATGCAAATTCTCCACAGGATTTTGGAAAATAGCTCGAAATTAGGTCTGTGGTTGACACACATTTAAGAGAGGGATCACGTTTTGTTCAGCCGGATATTATCCACATGTCTCCCCTACTTTTATAATTTTTGAATCATAAATCTAATCGCCAAAAGCGAAATGCTAACGTTATGCTATAAACGAACTACAAGCCAGTACAGCAGCAGGGTCGCACGACTTCAACGTCACGCCAACTTAAAATCGTTTCAACTGACTTGCACTGAAACTGCACTTTAAATATATTAACATTTTAGACTGTATACCCCGGTTATCTAGGCCCGTTTTGTTTTGTTTTATGTATACATGTCACACTGTGGGAAACGATATTTCGATATTTCTGGATGGATAACACATGTAGAATTGTTTACAATAAAGCTGACTTTGACTTCCGCACGCTTGCATATTTTAACAAAGCTTTTCATTTTAGCCACACTGAATTTAACTACAAGTCATGGCTGTGTCAATGACCAGTCTGATATCGTTTTACAAAGATGACAAGAAGAGTGTAGATAGAGGAGAGAACCACTACAAGTCAGGACACGTACAACAGTGCAGCCTCGATGAAGGTGTGCTTACCGGTGTTGTCAGGGCTAGCATGAGGGACAAGGTTTATAGTGTCGGTGAGTAGTGATAGCAAGAGTACCGTTAACCTAGAGTTCATGTATTCATATTAGTGACATTAATTCCCATCAACAAATCAATTTGATGTCACGTGAAATCTTTATTACAAATATTACACACCAGAAAACACAGAAATATCCATGAAATAAACATACAATAGGTTATAAACAATTAAAAGGGATAATTGGGAAGGCATTACAAATGTAAATATATATTTTAAATAATAAAACATTCCCACCACCACAGGTATCTACAGGAGAAGAGGGAATTCTCTCCACAGAATGTGAATGCCCACGTGGAGAATGGAAATGCAGTCATGCAGTTGCATTAGCCATCTTTGCCATCCACAGTTTCAGCTGCACTCACACCCCGTCAGTGGAAGAAGCCAAAGGCAGCTAAACGTACGCATTCAGTGGAGGAGCTATTTCCTCCAACCAATAAGTCATTCAACCCGCTGACAAGAGAGCCCACCTCCGAAGATCGTGACTGGCTGAGGGACAGACTCTGGGGCAGGTTCTCAGGAATGTCTTGGCTTCTCTCCCCCGAGCCAGAAGAGGAACACTACAGCTTGGAAACACTTACTGTTCCTGAAAATCTCAAATCTGTTGGGCATCAGGGACCTGAGGCAATTGTGGCAAGCATGGCATTGTCTGAGGAGCAACAGAGGGCAATTCAGGTGGCTACACTGGTCAGCGAACCAACCCAAACTGGCCTTTGTTCAGGAAAGGAAGGTTGACTGGCAGCAACTTTGGAGCTGTCCTGAGGTCAAAGCGTGTGACTGCTTCCCTTAGTGCCAGGGTGCCAGGGCAACAACAGGCCCTTGATGGTGTGTTGTCTGTACAGTGGGGGACTATGAATGAATGTGAGGGCGTCAGGGCATTCACCACTGCAACCCAGATGCAGGTCCATGAGTCAGGTTTGTGGCTCTCCCAATCAGGAGTGTTGGGGGCATCTCTAGATGGTCTGGTAGGGTCTTCCGCTGTGCTGGAGGTAAAGTGTCCCTACGGAGCCAGGGAAATGACAATTAGTGAAGCATTGCAAATCAAGGGCTTCTGTGTCAGTAAGGAAGAGAAACATTCAGCCTGCGTGAGGAGCATCCTTACTGGCACCAAGTGCAAGGTCAGCTTCACCTCACTGCAAGAAAGAAGAAGAAATTAAGAAATTGTGAATCGTTTTTAATTTACATTTACTCGCCTTTGCAATGTTGTGGTTGTTAGAGTGTTAGGCTTCCTGTAAGCTCGTCTGTTGGGAAGATATCAAATATTAGTTTCATGGAAGTCACACCGTCACATATAAGAGCATTAAGACATACAGTACATAGGCTAAAACAAAACATCTAAAGATATAACCTTGCACTTTGTCTCGTGAACATTTTCACTATTTTGACATTTTTATAGATGAAAATTGAACTAAAGAAATAAAGGGTAGATTAATCCATATTGAAAATAGGTGTCAGCTGCTACACTGATTATAATAGTTATATTTCTTAATTAATTTAGATAAGATATTACTGTATTGATCCCAATTTGGGAAATGTTTGTGTTGCAGCAGCATAACAAGAAAAACAAAATATAAGTTATTATATATACAAAAGTATGTTAGGGATGGAATATTAAATTGAATATAAATGTAAAATGTACATGTGATGTTACGTCCAAGAGAAGCTATGGAGCAGAGAATTCTCTGCCAGGCAGAGGTGATTTGTTATTAGTTCAATATGTCAAACTGATTTCCCTGACTACAATCTTTAGTTACATGGTGAAACGTTATGCTGCTTGTACTAATTAGACTTATCATATAAGCCACACAGGTTTTAATAGGATGCATTCATTATCTTTACTTGTGTTGCGGTCTTTTCAGCAGTGCCATCTCTAAAACGGCGATACACTACCCATCATTTACATTTCACCGTGACATGGACAACAATGTAACGTCAGCTTACCTCATGGCACGAATCCAGACTCTCCTTTGGAAAACATTGGCCGGGAAACGATAGAACGAGCACGTTTCATGCAAAGTCCTGTGGCTGCAACCCGGAGCAAAGCAACAAACCATTGCGTAGCTAACTAGTATTGCGTATCTAACTAGTAGCGCTAGCTTTAGCTAACGTTAGCTAACGAAACGAACTGCGGAGTAAAATTGGAAAACACTGGTAATTAATTATTCTATAATTTGCAAAACTACGGTGTTAAAAACAACAATTTCAAAAATACAGATTCTAATGGTCAGATATAGATATACAGATACTAAAGATACTACAGATACTAAAGATAGGCAGGTACTTGCTTTCAAGCAGAACACAGGGGAAAACAAACTTAGCGGGAGTGTTTACGTGTTCGGCGTAATGACGTACAACGGCCTCGACAATTTCTGTAGTCCTATTCAGCCACTCGGTAACAACCATCGTTTTTCAGACACGTAAACTCTTCAAAAATCACCAGTGGGGTCACTGCTGATGTATCTACTGTCGTAGAACAAAACGTGATTCATCTCTTAAATTTGTGTCAACAAACACAGACCTTATTTCCAGCTATTTTCCAAAACCCTATGGAGAAAATGCATTGCTTTTTGACGAAGGAACCGGAAGTGCTAAAAATGCTAACTTACTTCCGGGTTTTACGACGCGTCACTGCGGTTCTCTATTGTGACATCACTTACGCGACTCTGGAATTTGTAGTCTTTCTAGTTGCGTATTTTTCATAGTCTTATATTTCAACAGTTTTACGACAAACTGTGACTTTTTTGACATGGAAATAATTTTTTTAAATTGACAAACATCATATGTGTAATTCATGGCACAATTCAAACGGGATCGAAAGATAAGTTTTCTCTCTCCATTGACTTCAATACATTATTTTTCCGAAATAAGGTCCCATGGACCGGAAGTAGATGCCACTCTATTCTTGTCTACTTTCGAGGCGAGCCGCAGCTCGTCTCAAACAAGCCTAGTGTGTTTGTACCGGGGACAGGGTTGCGTTCCAATAGTCCATTTAGCTTAGGAACCTTCCTAACCAAGTGAAATGACCCGGAAGTACGTCACTGGCAGCCATGATAAGTGCCGTTCCAATTCTCTAAATGAAAGGAAAGGAGGTTTCAAACTTCCTTGATAACCTCCTTTAGCTTAGGAACCACTGGACCTCCCTTGACGAAAGGAGAGGAGAAAATGCTGCCCCACAATGCATTGCAGCCGCTGCATTTGCCGTCACACAACAGTCGGCCGTTCACGGAAACAACCGATTATGACGGAGAAATGATATCATGAAAGTTACGGTGCTTATTAAGCATTTTAAAACGTAGGTGGTAAGTTGCCAAAGTGCTTTGTTTTGAACGTTCATCAGTATTATAATCAAAAAGAGAAATATGAACGTTAGTTTTTACTGAAATGATCAAATAAAGTCAACATTTCAGTCTTTACTGAGCTGTGTAGTTTGTTCAACTTGAATGGTGATATACACAGTGATAGATGTTAAAGACTAACGTTTATAATAAATACATTTGTATTGATTTTAAGATCTTTTCATAGTTCATACAATCATACGTATTGGGATCATTGGTATTAATGTGGACCGGAGGGAGAGGGAGACGAGCATAAGTTTGACTTTCCTTTTTTATTTCAATTCCAGCTTTGGTCCTGAAGAATATGTTTCTCTGTTGTCCCCGTTCATAAAGCAAAGCAGCAGCATCAGAGCACGGTGCAGAGTCTCTAGATGAGTTTACAGCAGTCCCTCGTTCTTATTAAACATCCATGTTGTAGTCCGCTGTATAGAAAACTGTGGTTTCCATAGTTTCCCCACAGCAGCAGACGCACATTATGACGTCCGCTGGCGCATCATAAACACGTCGGATAGTGAAAGTGCATTCAGATTCTCTAAAGTACCGCAGTCTCTTCTCCTAAGTCCTTTTGAATTCTCCTATCCACTATCCCTTAACCCCGTGGCGTTTCACTCAGAGGTCGAGGAATAGGAGATAGGGTTAGAATTTAGGAGCTGATTTTTGGATTATCGGAACGCAACCCAGGAGAAACCCCCTTGATGAGAAACTCTAAGAAATGATCGGGGAATCCCTCCGGAGTGGAGTCATGACGACTGGATCTGAATACTTTTTTTGTATTTGGTGGTTTCTGTTCCAGCTGTCTAAATACAACTAATGTGTTGTGTTATATTAGCTGTTCAATTTACCACATAGGTGTTCTTAGTTTCATACCTCCTGTGTTTTACGAGCGACTTATCAAGTAGGCGGCAAACGGCATAAACCATGATTAAACATGATAGTATATAAAACCATGCTCGTATCTACAACCTATAGAAATGCAAAACGGCGTCAGTTTAGACATAATTCTGTCCTCCTGCTTACCGCATCATTTATGAGAAAACATTTCATAACATTAACACAACATATTCGAGGTGGTTTTAAATAACATATCCGTATTTATTTATTTCTCCAAGTTATGTTTGTGTGCACTGAGGAGTCTCAAACAGGCGTTTGTTTAATCATTTTAAGATTGGCTTTAATCAATGTTTGAAAATGAATTCTTCATATCTGATAAATGAGAGGTAACATTTTATTTATGGTATTATTTCCACACATTTCTCTCATTCTTCCTTCTGCCAACGGTGTCGCAGTTTCTCGTCTCTCCCGTTGTTGTGCTTAGTGCGTACGCATGGGTTAGAGTTTGCGTGGAGGACCGCACGTTTTCCCGTCAAGTTAGTATTTATTGCAAATATTGCATAGAAACTGGCGTACGCCATTTTTTGAGCGTATATCCCTTTATATTTGAGGCCCCTGATGGGTTACATGTTAGCTTTGTGATCCTCTCTACAGCAGTCTGACTTTAAAACATGTTTTAGGATCACTAACATGTACACAGTGACTCCCTAAAAGCAGTGTTGCCAGCAGGGACATGGCCACCCCACTGGCCCCCCCACCACACACACCGCCTCGCCAGTCACGTATGCGTAGTAGTTTATCTGATATTTAACAACAAATACATAGCCAGCGAGTCGCTTGATTTGAGCTTCCAACGCTCATGAAGCCCCTCCCTCTCCCTACTACTGATACTTGCGCGCACCACTCTGAGATTCGCACAGACAGCAGCAGGTTGCAGCAAAACGTTTCTTTCAAATGACTTTTCTACTGACTTGATAAAAATCCACCAGACTTCTAGAAGGTAAGTCATATACGTTCGTTGCCTGTTAAGCCCCACAACACTCTAGGCTTTAGCCTGTTAAGCCCTGAGCCTGTTTTTCAGGTCTCAGGCTCGAAAATGACATTCCCAGAACAAATGACCATATCTTCCCTTCTAAAAGGGTTAAATTAATAATCTTTTTTCTCAAAGTAATGATAAACCTGTGAGTTGGATGTAGAAAAGTCAGAATCAATATAGATGTTTTTTATTTTTAAAGAAAATTCAGATTGAACATGGTAAAAAACTGTAAATTATAGTGTCCTAAAAATATGTTGTACTTATAGTGAAAACTAACCTTGGATGATGGGTTAGTAGACTAAAAGCTTTAGGAATCCAAAGTACAATATATAATAAGTACCCTGTATCAAGATTGATGCAAAACAAGTGATATTTGACCTTTTTAGACAAATTTAGCAAAAAAAACCTCTTCTGGTGCCATTTGGGTGGATTTTCCTTATCTCTGGCCCCCCTTCTTCGATTTTGACATGTGACATCTCTTCCTGACCGTTAGAGCCAATAGAATCGAAGGGAAATCGTCCTGCACACACTCATGTTATAAAAAAAAAGATAGCGTCTCCGCGCACACAGTTTTGCTCCAGAGTGAAGCTGTCTCTAGCTCTGAAATCTCAAAACCGAAAAGCAGATGTATTGTTCATGGATTATCAGAAATCATTCAAAGGGACACAGACACATTGGATTAATCTATGGATTAACTTCAGCAGCGTTTTTATCGTTTTAATGCCATTGAAGACCACTTTTGACCAGACTACCACACAGGTGAGCCATGTTAGCGTTTCTCCTAGCTCCATATGTTTGATGTTGTATGATGTGTGTTCTTGTCATTATCTCCGAGAATTCTTATAATTGAGTGATAATGAGGGTACCCATAGATTCTGTGTCACCTCACGATGTGAAACGATGGGTTGAGATGTGCAGCAAAGATACATAATAAGGTTTTGTGAGTGAATTTTGGTGCAGTCATCTGTTAGCATTTTTCGCTCGTTGCTAATTCAGAGGCTCAGCGTTAGCATTTTTTTTTTTTTTTTAAAACAAAATTAAAATGATCAGTTAGATGAGTTTCTTCCCGTTACATGGATATAAAACATTCATAGTTTATTAAATGAACATGGCCTCAGACACTGTTTTCTGCAAGATATTGCAGGAGGCCCCCGTTACCGGGGTCCCTCTGGCTTAACAGGTTAGTGTGTTAGCTATAGGTAGCAAAACACGGAGATATGCTCACCTTTAGCTGTTATTCTGATCAAAATGTGTGTTCAATGGCATTAAAACGAGAAAAACGCTGGAAGACCTGGAAAACAGGCTCGGGGCTCAGTAAAGGCTGGCTTGGCTTCAGGTATAATTCGTCTGTAAACACACTGGCAGATCTATCCTAGTTAGCGTTAGTTTAGCTTGTATTTGTCTTTTTAAAAGGAAATAACTACTAGCATATATAAAAGACAAAACAATATATCACAAACACATGTATACATAACACAAAACAAGGTTTTTTTAAATGTTGTTTGAAGTAAAATGTTAACTATCCGTATTATATTCACTTCAGATGAATAGTATCAGAAAATGTAAAATAAGAAACCAAAGTATATCAGTAGGTGATTCTCTTTGCCATTGTTTTTATCTAGTCTCTACTTTTTCACAACAATTAAATTCTTGGTTTTGGTGGGCCACCCCAAGATTGTCAGTGGCCCCATTTGGCCCCCCCTATGAACAATCTCTGGAGGCACCACTGCCTAAAAGAGGGCTGACAGATGACCCCCCCCCCCCCCAGTCCCTGTGGGGAGAGCTCTGTGTCCCACACTATTTTCACTGAGACTTCCTTCCCTACAATTTTCTGGGGTTCCGAGCCAGTTCTTCTCCAGGCACCGCTGACGGACCCTTAATTGTATGAATGATTGTAAAATAATAACCACCAGTGTGGATGAAATTGAAGTGATATTTCAAACTACAGAATGTGTGGTACAGTTGATGGACTGGCCCTGCAGACAGTTGGCTGAGCACATTACATATATCACTTATTCGACAGAGGTCAGTGTGTGTCCCGTAGTCTGTATAGAAGAAGTGGGTGTAGCCACTGAAACCTCACAGAGAGCTATGCAGCCCAACAAGCTGTCTCATCTAATGACGATTGTTCAGTGTGGAGAAGGTTCAATAAGTAGAGTGATATTCTCACTCTAAGGGTGACTGACAATGGGTGCACTTCAAGCTGTGTTCATTTTGTCCATGAACACTAAATAAAAACTACTAATATATGTTGCACCCTTTTTATCCACGAATATGACAAAAGGATGATGAAAAGGAACCGATGAAAAACCTACTATGGTATCAATAGTGTTGATGGGACAGACAGGAGTGGATTGCAGTTTGACAGTGAGCAGTGTTTGATGCTCGAGCTGAAGCGGAGGCCAACACAAAGCTCAGCGCTGGGATTACTATATCTTTATATTGCAGGTTGACTAATAGGCGAAGACTAAGAAGAACACAAGACAAAGATATATAGCTTACAAAGAGAACACTTCCTACAAGGTGTTCATGGATATGTATCTCTCAAAAAAACAACAGCTGTGTTGGAAATACACTGAAAAACCTGAAACGTTGAATTAAATAAAACATATTATGTTCAACTTAATATTATTGCAACTAACCTAACACAGTTATGTGGAATTTGTTGACATAATACGTTTAATTAAAGTCAACGTTTCAGTTTGTTCAGTGTAGATAGAAGAAGCCTTAAGACATAACAAAGAGAGGAGTCAGTTACCTGTGCTCTCTGTCAAGGATAACCTGGGTCAACTCTCCGAAGAGCAGCGGTTTATCATCCTAGCCCAGATGTTTCTGTCTGCACCGTGAGAGTTGCAGCTGTTAGCTGACTCACACAGTGTGTATGTTATTAGAAATGAGCTTGTTATTGTCTGCTTGCCAAAAGACACTATAGTCCAAAGGTGAGTCCCAGGTGTGTGACTGCAGTCTGACCCGCTGCAGCCCCGGGACAGCACGCACACCAAGGTCCACTTTGAAGCTGCTGCTGCTGCTGAACAAGCCAGACAGAACGCAACAGATATGAGCACACAAGGATTTAGGATATATATATATATATATATATACAGGGTTGGGAGGGTTACTTTGTAAATGTAATCAGTTACTGATTACTGAATACATGGCTCTGGAAGTAATCCGAATACAGTTACAGTTACGTGTCTTAAAAAAGTAATCAGATTACTTTTAGATTACTTTTGGATTACTTTCTTTTTCCATCACAGATGGGTATGTTCTGGTGAACAGGAGACACAAAAAGCAAAAGGAAACTGAACGTGTTTTTACTGTTTTAATGGCTTATCAAGAACACAACTGAAACATCACATCTGAAACGATGTAACAACATAATACACGTTCTGGGGATGCAGCTTGGGATGTGAGGAGTGAGGGACACGGCTTAGAACGGGCGTGTCGCCTTCTGTCCTGCCAGTGTTGGCAGGACATGAATTAAAATGTCGAACTCGGACTTCATTTTAAGGACATTTCGGCCAGGGGTGTAGAGCTATATTTGTTTAAGCACCGGATTGGCAAAACAGGGGAGTCTGTGCACCAGTCTGCCTTGATCTATGAATTCATGTCTGTGACACTCACAGTATCTGCTGCCCACAGCTGTTTTATAGAAGGAACACCTCCTTCACTTCATGACCTCTCTGCAGCGCCAGGAGGCAGCGGGAGGGTTAACTCAGCCTCTGAGAAGACGAGCGCGCAGTGCCTTTCGCACCGCCTTTCACGCACCGCCTTCACTGTGTTTACCTTCAGAAATAATCATTAGTACTTTTGTTCCTCCATGTTTCGTTGTTATTGTTTCACTGAGCGAGCGGACCCGCGATTTTTTTTCAAACGCTTTTTTCGTCCATCTGCGGCGGTTTTGTGGGCTGTGATGATTCGGCTGTTACTACTTGAATATTAAATGTTGAGAGGAAATCTTTCCACCAATAATTCCAAAAAGTAATCCAAAATGTATTCACTTCAGGTTTACGAAAGTAACTGTAATCAGATTACTCGTTTTTCAAATGTAACGCGAGCTGAATACAGTTACTTGATTTTTGTATTCTGATTACGTAACGCCGTTACAACGCCGTTACATGTATTCCGTTACAACCCAACCCTGTATATATATACCTTTACAGCAGAAAAAAAGACCTGTGAGCAGAGGACTTCTCGTGGATCCCCATCAGGAAGAAGATCAAACCAAACACTGCGCTGCACACACCCTCCCATAATGCCATGTGAGCTTCTACACCTGTCCTGTGTGTGTGTGTGTGTGTGTGTGTGTGTGTGTGTGTGTGTGTGTGTGTGTGTGTGTGTGTGTCTAAAGTCCTGCTTTGTGTCATGCCTCTCACGCGTCTTCCGGTGAATACAAGCTGAAGTAGCGACATGCTAGCTGTCACACCCCAAACCCAGGTGCACCCCTTGCTCTGCACCTGCACCACCCTCCACTCCTCCATCCCACAGGACATGACTGTGACCGGTGGTGGGAGAACATCTCAGATCCTGGTGACATTGATTACTTGTTATGGTGCCAGATGTCTCTGTCCATAATAGTACATCACAGTGTATTAGTTAGTTGTATAAATAATAGAAACCTGCAAAAGTAACTAGTAACTGATGTTTTCAGATAAATGTAGTGAGTAAAAAGTACAATATTTGCAGCCAAAATGTAGTGGAGTAGAAGTACGAAGGAGCATAACACGGATGTACCTCAACATTGAACTTAGGTACGTACTTGAGTAAATGTACTCAGTTACTGTCCACCACTGACTGACTGATATAGTGTGTGTCCATCTCCACTAAGCTAAACAGATGTGGTTCAAACCTGTCCACATCTGTCTAGAAATCCTTCATTTAGTAAATGGTAAATGCAACAGTATGGAAAGAAAAAAGTGAATTTATGAAGGATGTTGAAATATAATTGTGTTAACTTAAAACACCTTTACACACACTAAGTTCAATATGAGGTAGATCAAACTAAAGAACGGCTTTGGAGTTCAGGTTTGGTTTTGGGCAGTCTCAAATTTGACAACATTTATCATTATAGATATGCTGGGTTTGGGTCTCAGTTATATGCCTCGGAAGAAAACACACACACACACAAACACCAGGCCAGGCTCCAGAATGAAATGACTGAGGGGGCTGTTAAAAAATCAGAGGGGGCGACTTTTTTTTCACAACTGTCACGGCCTGGCTCTTGGCCAAAAACGTGAAACGGACGCGATGTAAGGAAATATATTTATTATTACCATTAAACTAAACAGAGCTACCACAATGGGATGTGCTAATCAGTAAGATCAGTAGTGTATGTGTGCGGGTGTGTGAAAATGGTGTAGTCGTGCAAAGTGTTGAATGCCAAACTAAGGTGAAGGGAAACAAAATCATAAGTCAGGTGGCTGCTCTCCAAAACAAATCCTCCAACAGAGAGAGCAAGCAAGTCTCTGGCTCGGGCCTTTCACTCCTCATGGCCGTACCGACAGCCAGGTGCCCTCAATCAGTGCTGAACGTTAAAGGGACATACACACACACATCAGTTATCCGTTGCACATTTCCAATTACAGAAGCTGGTTTGTGTGAAGGCTTTGTCTGCATTAGCACTACACCCTATGTTAAACGTTCTACATGCAAAGCAAAATGCAGCATCAGCCACAACTGAATATTCCAGCCACTTTCTTCCATTAAACCTATTCTTGGTAAAGGTGCGTTTTTGACCATTAATTATTGGGACAGGGTAGGACTGCAGGATAACCTGGGCTGGCCCCTCTGTCCCAAGACCGTCAGGCGCAGTGGCATTAACAGGTGGAGCTGGAGGCGGCTGTTGCCCCATTCTAGTGCTTATTGTGGAACAAGATGCTCCGGCCGCCGCCGGGACATCTTCTCTGGTTGGTGGAGTTAACTCGCTCTGAACTAAATCCCTCTCTGGAAGCTCCGCCTCCACAATATCTTTGCTGCTGCCAGAACTACCAGCCTTCTTGTTGGACAACCACTTTCGGATATCCATGCTGACCTAAACGGGTCTTCTCTTTCTTACTTTCCTTCTCACTGCTCTATAATCTCTTTGCTTCTTTATTCCGGATGTACCCCTCTCATTCTGTTCTTTTCCTCTGATCTTTAATTACAGATAGTACATTATTAGATGGCTGCACTTTGGTTAATAGACTAACTTTGATTTCCTCAATTCATAAATTGACAGGCTCTGTAATTATACCATAACCGTTTCTCCTCTATCCCTTAACTCGTCTTCCTATACAGATTGACTTACTTGATTACTATCTACTCTAGTCACGTCAGGATTAAAGAACAATGAATCATTAATCATCATTAAATGGTTGATTTTTTATTTTCAGAATTGAATGTTCAAACCAAGACCTACAACCTGGCATTTCATAAGAAAGTGACTAATATATAAACCAAATGTAATATTGGATAAATACTACACCAAATGGACGGACACAGATTAAAAGCAAAGCCCCCTGGTTTGTCTCTGTCAAACTGCCATGAGAACAATCGGTACCACTTTACAATAAGACTACCCTTATAAAGGGTTTACGAATAGTTTGTAATTCATTTATTAATTAAGTTGTGAAAACTTTATAAATCATTAGTAAGCTTTTATAAGATTTGAGATAAACAGGGCAACTGTGACCGGTTGCTTGCCAAATAGTGAGCCCACATTTATCTGTACTGCTAAGCCTTATTAGAAATGTTAGTAACTCATTAATAATGGGAATGTGTTTTACACTTTACAATAAGGCTCCCTTTGGGCAGTTATAAATGTTAGTAACTCATAAATAAATGGTCATAAAGAGATGCCAAGAAACATCAAGATGTGAGGGGTCTAAGGACAGAGGGTGTCGTATTGTCATACTGATATGCTGTACAAACTGTGAAGTCCACTGAGACAAATGTAACATTTGTGATATTGGGCTATAAAGATAAACATTGATTGATTGATTGATTGATTGATTGATTGATTGATTGATTGATTGATTGAAGGGGGGAATAAACTCACTGAACAACAGATACCAAGGATGCTGGCTGATGAAGAAGACGAAGTAAGCTAGCCAATATAAGGCTTAGTCATCTTGCCAATTCCCAAATAGAGAGCCTGTGTTGACGTATGAAAACTGTTAGAACTGGTTTATAAATGGTTCTTAATGATTAATAAAGTGTTTACAACTTAATTAATAACCTAATTATTTATGAAATCTTTATAAGGGTAGTCTTATTGTAAAGTGGTACCGAAAAATCGAATCAATGTTCCACAATCCGTCACGTCACTCATTGTACTCATTTATATCATATACAACATATTATTATTATTATTATTATTATTATTATAGTACAAATCTAATCTAAACTAATGTAATATTCAATCCCACACTTGACGATTGAGAACATAAATTCGTAATTTACCTCGTTTAAAGCTTTGTTGTTGCACTATGTCAATATTTATAATATATTTCGCGGGCAGGTAGCCTACATTGAATTACAAGTAGAAGAAGAAGTAGAGGTAGAAGAAAAAGTAGTAGAAGAAGAAATACGCTAACGCTACAAACAGGCACAACTCTGCTCTGTTTTTACCATAGACTTGTTCTTACTGACATCATGTAACATTTTATTTCACCTTGCTTTATGTTTTTTAATTCACATTCCGGAGTTTCAACCGGGTAACGGCCACCGAAGACTTTGCACGGAAAACGGAGACGTGTTGGTCTGTGGACTGTGTTTACAGCTACGC
Source organism: Chionodraco myersi (assembly GCA_009756435.1). NCBI lineage: Eukaryota > Metazoa > Chordata > Actinopteri > Perciformes > Channichthyidae > Chionodraco > Chionodraco myersi. Next base: position 32,205 of record RQJG01062325.1, on the reverse strand, counting down.
ACACACGCTAACTACAAGCTCACTTGGGGTTGAGACTTGTTTACACGTTGCTTGACTGCCTGCCCACACATCTGATCCAAACATAGTAACGTATATTGGGGGAAATAATTATTTAAAGTTATTTAATAATTGTGACATTTATCGTACTTTTTGATGGATGAATGATGCTCAAAGTGAGGGGGCAAAGAATACAACTGAGGGGGCAATGCCCCCTTTTGCCCCCTCGTGGCGCCGGGTCCGACACACACACACACACACACGTACCTGCGGACGGTGAGCTGCAGAGTCTTGTAGGACCCTTTGACCAGAGCGATGGCCTCCTGTCTGAACCCGGTCAGCTCCACGTCGTTGATGATGACGATCTCATCCCCCGTCAGCAGAGGCTGGTCCAGACTGTCGGCTTTACCGCCCTCCTCTACCTGCACACACACACCACACACCCACACACACACACACACACACACACACACACACACACACACACACACACACACACACACACACACCACACACACACACACACACACACACACACACACACACACACACACACACACACACACACGGAGGTGAGGCCAGATTCACTGAGGAAATGGAATAAGAGCTGCAGAGGTCAATGATTCTTTAGCTACTGATTTACAAAGCTCATAATGCATGGCCTGAGTCCTGAGCTCCAAACACATTCTCTAAGTCTCGACTGGGTTCAAGCTGAACCATATGAACCCTGGTGGCCGGTGTGGCTGTTTGCCGGAGGGCTTTGTCCTTCTCACGTCCTGTCTCTCTCTCTAGGGGTTCATTTGGAAACCTCAATAACTACACCTGCTGATTGTGGATGTTTAAAGAGAACTGATTATAGACGTGGATGCGTTGAAGTAAGTCAAATATGCCTGAAAGGCATTACACATTGGAAAGAAGTATCAGTGTGAAATAAAAACATCATAAAAGATAGGACGAATAAGGAACACAATTCAAGGACCTTGTTTTGCGGTACAGCGCTCGTTTGTCCTTGTATAGTCCTATATGTTCTAAACACGTGAATTATCAACTGATAACCAACATGTTTGCATTATTGAGTGAGTTTTCATGTTCTCGAGCTACAGCTGGTAACATCTTAGTGTCATTTCATCAAGCAAACTCCATAACAAGACACACACACACACACACACACATTCTGTATTTATCAGCATGACCCCCTGCGGTGCTGCGATGACGCCTTCAGCAGCCTGTCAGCGCGTGTGCAGCAGTATCTGAACGGCTAGCGCCTGTGTATCACTTTGTGTCTGTGTGTGCGTGTTCGGGGTCAGGCTGTGGCTCAGTGGATAGTGTGCTGGACTCCGAATCAGGGGATAGCAAGTTGGAGTCCCACTGCAGTCAGCATGTCGCTGTGTCCCTGAGACCCTTCACCCCAAAGCGCTCCTGTGGGGATTGTCCACAGAACTGAATGCATGTTAGTCGCTTTGGATAAAAGCGTGTAACAAGTGACACTCAGGCCCATTCCCAAACCGCCCCCTACACCCTACCCCTACACCCTACCCCAACACCCTACCCCTCCGTTTGCGCGTTCATCTGAAGTCAGATTACAACTAGGTAGGCCTCTGTACTCTGACTTGATACAGGACAGATGTGATCACAGTAGCAATAGTTTGTTCCACATTTAGACTGCAGGCAGCGTGCTCCGTGTTCCCCTGACATTATAACACTTAACTCTTTGGAATGGCTTCACAGTGCTGCAGCTGGCCTGGTCATTGTCTTCGTCTTTATGAACACAGAGGACGTTAAAGCTGACCATATAATGTGAGTGCAATGTAAGTGTCCATGTCCACCTGGTACTACCAAGTGGTCTGTATCTGTGCATCAGCTAGAACTCATGTGTGTGCAGGTGGAACAGGCGAAAGCACACACAGTAACCAGCATGTGGCTGGAGCATCAGATCACAGCCAGGTGTAATGACCTCTCTCTTCTGCTTCAGTGTCTCAGGCTGCCTGTCGGAGAGGTTCCTCTGCCGGGGGAGTGAGGAGAGCGCATGCTCCAGGCTTACCAGCTGAAGGTGAGACCTCCCAACATCCAATGTCAGATGTCCAGAGTATGAATTGTCTTTTAGTGCATGCTGCCGTCCTCCGTATCTGAGGTGACTCTCGTCAGCCAGGTCCAAGTGGCCCACGCACAGTACCCAACATGGCTTCCATGCACAATGTTTGTTCAAATTCCACCAGCGTATCTAATCAGCATATTGAGATCTGATCACAACTAGGACCGAATCAAGATGATAAGAAGGATTTATCATGGGTGTATTTGTATTGGACACCTGTCATTTAGCAAACAATGCCGGCTTTGCTCTGAAGCTGAAGAAACGTTCAGAACGCTCCAGTGGAATCAGCCCTACTACTGACATGTAAATGTTACCTCGTGATGTCAGAGAAACAGCATGTGGTTCCTGTCATGGCTACTAGATGCTAATACAAGAAGCCTCTGACGATAGTTCAAAGTATCCCGTACTAGTACAGATCGAGGTAAATACAGTTTGCATTATTTGCTTCTTCATTGACTCAAGACATACATCCTGTCTTTGCCTAAATCTAGATTTCTGAAAACGAAACGTTGCACCCCTCAGGTACCTCTCTGCCCTACAGATCAAAGGTCTGCGTTACCCTGAGGGAATCCGGCAGCACCGAACACCAACGCGCCAGAATGTGTTTACCAACCCTCAACTGTTTCCAGTGATCCACAGTGGTTTCTAGCTCTGTTCTGAAACAATGAACCCCGCCTACCTGGACTCTTTGAATGTTAAAACAACTGCTAAGAACTCCTCACAGGGTGTGCCTGACCCTGCTGCATTACAACATGTGTTACCTTTCATTCAAAGCATAGTGTGTTTTGGCCCACACACTGAATGAGCTGTCTTCACTGAGTGACTTTATGAACGATGTGTGATGGCCCTGAGGGGGAACTCACAGCGTCACACAAGACAACATGGACGTTCATAAACTGCATCACCCAATGTGAGAATGAGGTGAGGCCCAGGCCACTGAATGATACAGGTGTGTTTTCAGAAGAATCTAAATTGTTCAGAAGTATGTCTGAGTACATGATGTGTTGTTATTCCAGAAACATCCTCTCAGAGCTGTTCAAATGTGCACTGCTGCTCAGCTCTGAGGAGCAGTGCACATGCCTTCACTGCGTGCCTGATTCAGGAATACATATACCCAAATAAGGCGTGCAGATCACTCAGTAACCCTGTGTGTGAGTGTGAGTGAGTGTGTGTGTGTGTGTGTGTGTGTTACGGACTTCGGTATTCCAGCTGAAATTCATTATCCTGCAGCCGAGATATCCAAACAGAGCTCATACCATGACTATAACAACATACCTCCTCTAATCAATAAAGACTGTGTGATTTGGGAATAATTCCTCAGACAGAGCGGGGGGGGGTTCTGCCTAGAAAAGGTTCTGTTACTGAAAGGTTCTCAATAGTTTTGGAGCAGTATCTACACCCAGCCTTCATCACAGGGTGAGACGTTGGTGTGGATGCGAGTGGTGCAGTTCAACCAAAATGATTCCAATATTTGAAAGGGGGGGGAAGCTAAATATCTAAATGTTAAGCAAAGAATCAAAGTGGTTAGGACGAACGCCACACACTCAGGGACCTCTGCCTCTGGTCTGTTACTACACTATTAGTATATCTTAAAGGCAAACAAGCGAATCATTGAAGCTACAGAGACCTGGATAAGGTGACCACCTGTAGGGACTTGGTCAATGTTAGGTTTGTGATTTAAAGCAGATTTTGTGATCCCCTTTCTTACAGTTGGAGAAAATGTTGTGGGTAAGATTATTAATCATCCCTAGCATGGGTGTATTGTGTGTGTGTATTTGTAGCACAAATGCCTGTGTGTGTATTTGTAAGTATAACAAAAAAGAAATGCATGTGTATAACAGAGTGGAAAACTTAAAGGGGACCTATCATGCTAAATGCACTTTAGTACGTCTTTTATACATGAATGTGTGTCCCCGGTGTTCCAGGGAACTCACCAAGTGTCAGACAACACAACCCTCTCTCTTTTCCTCCATACCCAAATCTCTAAAAAAGGGGCTGCAACGGATCTGATACAGACTGATCCAGATTTGAACACTGTCCTGACGTCAGTAAAGTGGCGCTACGGCTATTGGTCAATTCTCCACCTATCAGGGGAATGAGAGGTTGGGCCACGGCCGGCCATTGCTGCTGGAAAGCGCTGGAGACGCTGTAGTACATATGCCAGGCCTGTAAGTGGCGCTGTAGTCTGCCACAAAAGCAGCGAAGAAGACTTCCCTTGCATGGTTGCCATGGTTTCCCTTCTGTTTATTCTCCGCTGTGGCTCTTTTTCTCCCTCCCCGAGGCAAGCGTTTGCGCCTCCTGCTTTAAAACAAATGAATAATGACTCTATATAATCACATGTAAGGGATAATGTTCAGCGACGGGTCATTATGGGGAAAAGAACACCGACAGGCCGATCAGCCGATCAGGAGCCCGACGCGAAGCGGAGGGATCTAGATCGGCATGAAGGCAATTATGCAATGTGCACTGTGCACATTATCCCGCTTATTACATGGCCACTTTCTCAACAAAGTAACGACATGACTCCCAATATTAATTGAAATGCTTTTATGGATTTAGAAATTGATTTTATTGATTTAAAAAATAGTTGTATGTATTGGTTTAAATTGACATGCATCCGCTAAGAAAAGTAGTCCGTTGTTACTGTTTGACCTAACGTAACAACGGCAGGAACTGCTTCGATAGTGTTTTTGAGGAGCTTTTTGATTACAGATTTGAAAACATCGTTGCTTGCTTTAAAAGTAGCACAATTCATGATGTCAAACCTTGGAGAGTATCTAGATATCCTGCCCTAATGCCAAAGGAACTGCACACTGAATATGTGTCGCCGTTTGATGTCTATGTCTGGACCGCTGCGTAAAAAGGAGGGTTTCTGCCCCATTACTTCTCTTCTTAATTCTATAAGAATAAAACACGGAGGACGGAGATCTCTTTTTGTCCCCCTCTTCTCCCCGCTGCAGCTCAGCAGCTGATCTCAGAGCACGCTCCCCTCTCCTGCAGGGTGGCGTGGTCAGCTGCAGCTCACAGAATCAGCCCCCTGCAAAAACAGCGCTGGAAAGAGCAAATAGAGCGAAATGAGGCATGGCTAAAAGCAGGATCTTTTTGGTATTTTGAAAAAAAAACTATATTTGTATACTTTATATAGGTATGGCCCTACAATATATTGTTAAAATATAGCATGATAGGTGTCCTTTAAGTTTGCAATGTAGTCGTTAAAAAGCCATCTTAATGTTATGTTATTACTAGGGCTGTCAAGTTAACGTGTTAATAACGTGATAAACGCGATTAACGCATGTGTATTTTTTGTCCTCGGCCGCCCCGTAGTTTCAGAGCGCATCGAGTTTAAAATACCATCTACAAGCTGATGCTGACAGCCCCGCTCCTGCTGCCCGCTTGTGGCAGACCACACTTCCACGCTCACCGGCAGGCACTGACTGGCCATCGGGAGGACCGGGAGGGTGTGTGTATGTGTGTGTGGCCCGAGCGAGAGAGAGAGAACGGGCACACCTTACGTGTTGTTGTTGTTAGCATCTGGTGCTAGCTAGCTGCGCTAACGGATATAAGGAGCTGTTCAATGAAAACAGAGGAGCGACATTTCGCCGAGCACTTGACTTGATGCAGGAAGCCAGACAGCGGGACATTGTACGAGAAGTCAGCACACTCAGCACGGATAGTGCGCAACATGATTGCAGCGTCCAGGCAGCTCCCGTTCAAGCATATGCCTTGAGTTGCACATAGCTCCAACGATCCATCACAGTGTCTCTCCACACACACACACACGCACAACACACACCACACACACACACACACACACACGCACACACACACGCACACACACACACACACACGCACGCACACACACACACCCACACACACACACACACACACACACTGTATTGTATTATTGTATGAGAGGTTCCAGGTTGAATTGAGGCGGATATTTGTAATGTTCAGAGGTTGTTGTGTTTAATATTCATGAGAATATTTGTCATTGTTCAAATGATAAACAAACATTTGCATGAAGCATATTTGTCCACTCATATGTTGATAAGAGTATTACAAACTTGAAAAATATCCCTCTAAGTAACATTTAGAACAGATAAAAAATGTGCGATTAATTTGCGATTAATCGCGATTAACTATGGACAATCATGCGATTAAATATTTTAATCGACTGACAGCCCTAGTTATTACTGGACCTGACGGCAGAATTTGAATTGTATTTTATTTGTAATTGTTATTTTATCTATTCCACTTTTTAAGTATTTGTATTTTAATGTCTGAACACACTGCTGCTTTGTAACAAAATGATTTCCCAAATTGAGATCAATAAAGTATCTATCTATCTCTTTATCTATCCATCCATCCATCCATCTATCTCTCTATCTATCTATCCATCCATCCATGTATCTATCTCTCTATCTATCTATCCATCTATCGATCTATCTATCTATCTATCCATCTATCTATCCATCTATCTATCTATCTATCTATCTATCTATCTATCTATCCATCTATCCATCTATCTATCTATC
>RQJG01062325.1:0-25561 GCA_009756435.1 Chionodraco myersi | reverse complement strand
GAGAGAAGTAGAAAGTACAAGTATTTGAGTTCAACATGTAAGAAGTAGAAAGTACAGGTATTTGTGTTCAACATGGAAGAAGTAGAAAGTACAGGTATTTGTGTTCAACATGTGAGAAGTAGAAAGTACAGGTATTTGGGTTCAACATGTGAGAAGTAGAAAGTACAGGTATTTGTATTCAACATGTAAAAAGTAGAAAGTACAGGTATTTGAGTTCAACATGTAAAAAGTAGAAAGTACAGGTTATTTGTGTTCAACATGTAAGAAGTAGAAACAAGTACAGGTATTTGAGTTCAACCATGTGAAGAATAGAAAAGTACAGGTATTGAGTTCAACATGTGAGAAGTAGAAGTACAGGTTATTTGACGTTCAAACATGTAAGAAAGTAGAAGAAAAGTACAGGTATTTTTGAGATTCAACATGTTAAGGAATAGAAAAGTACAGGTATTTGGTTTCAAACATAGAGAAGTAGAAAGTACAGTATTGAGTTCAACATGTAAGAAGTAGAAAAGTACAAGGTATTTGGAGTACAACATGTAGAAGCTAGAAATACAGGTATTTGAGTTCAACATGTAAGAAGTAGAAAGTACAGCGGATTTGGGTTCAACATGTAAGAAGTAGATAGTACAGGTATTTGTGTTCAACATGTTAGAAGTAGAAAGTACAGGTATTTGTGTTCAACATGTAAGAAGTAGAAAGTACAGGTATTTGAGTTCAACATGTAAGAAGTAGAAAGTACACGTATTTGAGTTCAACATGTAAGAAGTAGAAAGTACAGGTATTTGTGTTCAACATGTAAGAAGTAGAAAGTACAGGTATTTGAGTTCAATATGTAAGAAGTCAAAGTAAAAAGTCCTCAGAAAAATAAGTAGTGTAGTAAAGTACTGATACCAGAAAGATGTGCTTAAGTACAGTAACAAAGTATTTGCACTCCACTACTTCCCACCTCTGAAGCCATGCGAGTGCATCTCAAAAGGTGGAACAAGGTGATGAGACTGATCAAAGGTTGTCCAAACACGTCCTGAGTTTCATTAGCAGGTGTTGAGATGCAGCAGCTGTTCGGGACAGGATGTCGGGCAGCAGAGGGAGGTGATATTAATCTGACTTCAGCAAATCATTACCAAACCCAACTTCCCCCGTTATTGCATCGATCTGTTGCAAAGCGTGACATATCATGAACACGAATGATGTAAACGCTGTCATACACTTGGGGTTAGAGCAATATTCCTTATCTTTTTTTAATTACCAATAAATCTGAAGTCTGTGAGCAGCACTTTGACTATCTCCGTTTCACTTTCCAGCAGCCATGTGATCCTTCAGAATCTGGGTTTTACTCGAGAAAGTCCTGACGCAAGGTCCAGAACGATAATCAATCACCCCCAGTGAAAGTTAGCAAGATAGATAACTGTGTGAGCTCATAATGAAACATGATACATCAAGTCCGACGTGTGATTGGACGCTCGAGGGCATGTTCAGAATAACAGATATATATATATATATATATCTTGCCTAACAAAAGACATAAAATACAGGATTCTTACCTAACTAACGAAAAACAGGAGAAAACGGGATTTAAACAAAAGAAAAGGGTTTCGCACTCCTCGGCAAATCAAAGCGTGTCATCAAGACAGATTACATTAGTTTAGCGTTACAAAGATACAAAACCGTACAACAGGGACCGGTAAGTTTTAGCGACACGGAACAACAGATCAGATCTACGACAACAGACACGGAGCAGGAGAGGTCGATGAGAGAGAGCTCCGAGGAACTGCACGGCTGAAGCTTAAAAATGCTCCCGTCTCCTCAGGTGGACCAATCAGCCTGACGAGGGTAGCCAATCAGCTAACGGGCACCACCTGCTTGCTCACACACACGCACGCGCACACACACACACACACACACACACAGAAGGAGGGAGAAATATACAGACTAATGACCTAACGACCCAGGGTCGTAACATGGATGGATGGATTATTGATCCCAATTTGGTAAATGTTTGCGTTGCAGCAGCATAAACAACATAAGAGAAGTTAAGATACAAGAAATAAACATATGCTAAGCTAATCAGCCTCGAGCCATACCTTCCTCTGGAGTGTACAGATAGGACAATGCTATCAATATCCTTACCCAACTCTCTGCAGCAATGCTTTTCCCCAAAATGTCCAACTGTTTCATTCTTCCGTTCTACAGTCGATGGATTAATGATGTAAAAAGGGAAGACACTGCTGGAGTGCAACAAATCCAAATGACTGAATGTTTCTCTGTATTTCTGGATCCTCTTCCTCTCCCAGGGGTCTCTAGCTGTTATCACCCAGCAGCTCTCTGGTCCTGATTCATTAGTGACTGTGAATATTAATCAAAATCTCACACCTCAGCTAATTTCCGCTTCTCCAGAAATACAGCGCTTGCTAATACTCAGGGTATTTCTGCCCATTGTCATGTTCTACAGCGAGCATTTCCAGATTTGAATAGACTGTATTGTTCAGGCAGGTTTCTCATGGCTCTGATGGGGAACAGCACTGGAGCCCCGGGGCCGCCTTAATGCAGCCCCGGGGCCTGATGGCAGGTTGAGGCGGGCCTGACTGGAGCCTTGCACAAACAAAGACTTTAAGGAATATCCATATGAGCATGTCGGCTAATAAGTCTAAACTCAAAACATAAGAAACACTCTGATGATTGGCTGGATTTTTACATCTTTTTTGCAAATTCAACCTTCTGTGACTTCATGCATTTAAAGCAGATTTCGCTGCATAATAATATTTATGAAACATTACAGGGATATCATGCACTCTAACTGACAAACACATTTTCCAAATTGGGATCAATAAAGTACCAATCGATCTATCTATCTATCCATCTATCTGTCTGTCTGTCTATCTGTCTATCCATCTATCTATCCATCTATCTGTCTGTCTGTCTATCCATCTATCCATCGCATCATCTATTCCCATCTGTCTGTCTGTCTGTCTATCCATCTATCTAGCTATCTAGTCCTATCTAAATCTATCCATCTATCTATCTAATCAATCCATCATTCTATCATCTATCCATCCATCTATCTATCCTCCATCTATCCATCTATCCATCTATCTATTCCATCTATCTATCACCATCCATCGATCTATCTACTATCTATCTATCTAATATCTATCTGTCTGTCTGTCTATCTATCTTATCTATCTGTCTATCTATTATCTATCTGTCTGTCTGTCTATCTATCTATATATATATATATATATATAATCGATCTTATCTATCTATCTATATGCCTTAGTATCTATCTAATCTATCTATCTATCTAATATATATCTATCTGTCTATCTATCTATCTATCTAATCTATTTGATCTAATATCATCTATCTATCTATCTATCTATCTATCTATCTATCTATCTATCTATCTATCTATCTATCGTCCTGTCTGTTTTCCACCTCTTTTAAGGTAAACCAATCAAAATGAATGTAGGTGGAATGTATCACTCATCAGATTGTGTCCCTAAAAGTACGTTTGCCTCTCCTTGGTGCCTGAGCTGCTCTCCAGATAGTTCCACAGTTCCGTTGATTCATGAGCACAGCAACTCTAAGAGCTGCTGCTATAGATGGAATGCACATGGAAATAAACGTTACATATGACATCTTCTTTAATGTGGCCACATTTTACACAGAGCTGCACACACAGTGAACATCTTTAAACCCATCCTAGTATTAGGAGCAGTGGGCAGCTTCTATAAAGAACCCAGGCCACAGCGGTGAGAGCGCCTTCCGGACCTCCAGACACTAAAGAGAAGCTGTGGGTCGCTCTGAAACAGGGAACTGAGCAGTGGAGACTCTGAGCTGTTTCCCCTCAATGTGGATGTGTGGCCATTGCAGTGTTGGTGCTCATCCAGTGTGAGGCCAGTCATGGGACCTTCAGATGAACACTCATTGAGACAGTTTGACCTTTACTGTGACCTCTGAGCCAGGGCTCAGAGCCAATGAAATGCACTGCACTGATGATAAACAAGCTAAGGTCATGTGTGTGTGTGGTGTGTGTGTGTGTGTGTGTGTGTGTGTGTGTGTGTGTGTGTGTGTGTGTGTGTGTTGTGTGTGTTGTGTGTGTGTGTGTGTGTGTGTGTGTGTGTGGTGTGTGTGTGTGTGTGTCTGCGTGCGTGTGTGTGTGCCTGTCTGGCGTGGTGTGTGTGTGTGTGCTGTGTGTGTGGTGTGTTGTGTGTGTGTGTGCATGTGTGCGTGTGTGTGTGTGTGTGTGTGTGTCATGGCTGGTGGGATCCCATCGGCCAACCTCACTCAATCAAATCAGTGTGTTATAGCTGAGTAGTTTTCATGGCAGGTGAAACATAAATAGAGTTTTAAGAACTAACAGCATCCTCTGAACGGTTACTCCGTGTGGTGGGGGGGGGGGGGCAGAACGCAACAGACAAAGGTCTGACAGCCGAGACACACACAGCACACACAGCTGTGTGACCGCTCAACAGTGATGGAGATCCCCCCTGATCAGTTCTCTGTTGACTCAAAGAGGAGGAAGAAGAGATTCAGAGTGGAGGTAGCACTAACGCTAATCCTATTTAAAATCAATCAATCAACAATCAATGGTTTGATCAGATGTGATCTGAGATTCTGTTCCAGGATCACAGAACCAAATGAAACATGAGTGTGTTCCAAAGCATGGAGGAAAACACATTGTTCACATTCTTGTCCTATTTTACAGCAGTTTGGCCTCCATCCCAGAATACCCTCACACACACACACACACAACACACACACACACACACCACGCACACGCACACACGCACAGCACACGCACACACACACACACACACACAACACGCACACACACACACGCACACACGCACACCACACACACACACCACGCACACACACACACGCACAACACACACATGCACACACACGCACACACACGCACACACGCACACAACACACACACACACACACACACACACACCATGTATACATCACTTCAGGGGACATCACATTGACTTACATGCATTTCCTGGAGACTTATCCTAACCTTAACCATAACCAACACATGCCGAACCCTTACCCGAACCCTTACCCTAAACCTAACCAAGTCTTCACACTAAAATTAATGATCCCCCTCATGGGGACCTCCAATTTGTCCCCATAAGGGAAGCCAGTCCCCACACGTGACTATGTAAACAGATTTAGGTCCCCACAAGTATAGTAATGCTAGACCACACACACACACACACGCACGCACGCGCACAGAGGAAATCTGGTGATTTCTGGTTTTAGTATAAATCACGACAGGTCAGCAGTTATTCAAATGTTATGGGACAGCAGACTCACTGTGGCGACATCTATCAAGGCTACATTTTAATCTAAACCACACTGCCATAACACTTCAGGCTCTCCCTCACATTACTAACGATGATTGAACCACCTGACATGGTGAAACAGGGTCCAGCTGGTTTCCCCTGTACTCTTGTTGTTGAGGGTAAATGAGAATGTTGACCCATAATTAAAATCAGGAAATCTCTTCCTCCTTTGCTTTGATTTTGATTATTTTAAATCTGCCTGTTGTACGACTTTAAGGAAGTGAAATATAAAAATGTTGGAGCAGGCCCTGCCCTTTAAATCACAGACTCAATATAGGTCACAAGGAGGACATGGAAAACACTTACAGAAAGGAATTACAAAAATAATAATAAACATGCACGCCTTTTGTTTAAAATTGTTATCCAATAGAGTAGGATTTTTTATTTATTTTAGTATTTTACTTTACCTTAAAAGGAATCATAACATTGTATACGCCTCCTAGCGAAACAATCATTGGTCATAGATAAACACAAATAAATTATAGTTTGACTATATGTGTTAGTATATTAGGGTTATTACACAACAGAGACGCTGCATGGTCTCAGTAGCAGTGGTGTTAATAACTAAGCACATTTACTCAAGTATTGTACTAAAGTCCAATATCGAGGTACTTGTTGCTTACTTGAGTATTTCCATGTTATGCTACTTTGACTTTTACTCCAAGTTTTTAATCCCTTTAGTTACTTCACAGATCTGGATGAATGATGTGAAATCTAACCAAGTGTTGAATCAGACTTCAGTTCCACCTGGAGTAAATCCACCAGCTACCCTGCAGTCTACAAAGTACTTCAGACTAGCTGCACCTTCACCAGCTTTGAGAACACTTTCATGATCAATCATTATAAAACATATCATATATTATTCTGACATGGACCAATCTGCACAACGACTACTTTTACGCTTGGTACTTTAACGGTATTTAGATGGCAATAATTGTTTACTTGAGAAACATTTTGAAAGCAGGACTTTTACTGTAACAGAGTATTCCTACACTCTGGTACCTCTACTTTTACTTAAGTACAAGATCTGAGTACTTCTCCCCCTGTAGAGATGACAGACACATGACAGTATGGAGTCCCACCTTGGAGATGATGAGCGGCTCTCCGTGCTCCAGGCCTCCCTGCAGGGTGAAGCCCCAGGGCGCTCCGCCCTGCAGCCGGGCCTCCAGCAACACCCAGCCGCCCGCCTGCTGCCGGAGCCCCGCCCGGACTCCGTTCTCCATGCCGGCCAGGGAGCGCTGTCTCCCGGCTGCTGGCTCCTCAGCCCGTCGGCGGCCCGGCGGACTGAGGGGGGGACCGGACTGCGGAAAACCGGTTATCCTTCACGAGCGCATTTCCTTCATTCATTTAAAACTTCTCTTTAAGAACAAGAAGGAAGGAGGTGTCCGAGCACCGGGCTGCGGGTCCTGCAAAGTGCACACCTTAGAGAGAGGCTGGTTCTCCGGAAGACTCCAACCAAAACTACCGAGGCTGTGAGGAGCTGCAACAGGTTACTGAGAGGAGGAAGTCCGAAACACCGCTTTATTCCTCAAACTGAAAGAGCCCAGAGCTGCTGTAACAGAAACAGGACTGCTCTCTCTCTCTCCGAATTTCAGTTTACCATAACAATAGGATTTACTGCGACTCACTGAGCCAGAAGAAAAGAGAGAGAGAGAGAGAGAGGAGTGAGAGAAGAGAGAGAGAGAGAGAGAGAGAGAGAGAGAGAGAGAGAGAGAGAGAGAGAGGAGAGAGAGCAGGAGAGAGAGAGAGAGAGAGAGAGAGAGAGAGAGAGAGAGAGAGAGAGAAGAGAAGTGATGAAGCAAGGAAAGAGAGGAAGGAAATAAATAATCAAAGAAGAAAGGGAGTTAGGAAAGAAGGAATGATTACATTAACACAGAGGGATACAATAGAGGATACAGTTGAAGGAAGAAAGGTCATAGCATCAAGTGGGAGTGTATCAGGAGAGTTAAAACAGCTACTATTCAATATGTTCAGCTCTGAGAACGATCCAAACATCAACAACACATTTTGATACAAGCATCCATTTAAAAACATGACACGAGAGGAATGTGTACGCTGTTATGGCCTTCCTCTGCTAGGAGGAAGAGCGTGTTGTTTCATGATGCAAGAGAAGAAGAGGACGCAGGACAGGAAGTGTGTTTCTGTGTGAGGAGCTGTAATCCAACCCTTCACAGCACAGCTCACTCTGTTTCCATTCACACTGGAACCAGGTTACAGCTGCTGCCGGATCCAGTCATGTAACGCTCCACACCAGACTGAAACACGGAGCTGCCATGGAGAGTTGGAGCTCAGATCGATGTGTGTATTATCATTCAAATGAACTACGTCATAGCCTACCAAGGGCTGGCTGAGTCTGAGTGCTTCCTTCTTTTCTTTCCAATAACTCTGTCTTTCGTTGTCTGTAAGTCATGCAAATAAATCATGTTATTATCAAAGAATAAACAAAGCCCGTCGCTACCCCCAAACAGATCTGCTTTGGTGTCAGGTGCTGCGAACATAAACTAAAAAAAGAAGTTGTTGTTGTTGTAGGTCAAAGATATAAAGATAATAGAAAGAAGCATTTTTAGAAACTATTTAGCATTACAAAAGAATAAACACAAGTATTTACACCACATTTTAATTTAAATATACAAAGAACCTAAAAAGCTAAAACACTTAGGACAATGAATATGCGACAGTATATGGCACACTTCAGTGAATTCTATTTTAAAGTGGAGGGCTGTGCAGACGTGTGCAAAGAGAGAGTCATGTTGGCTCTAGATGAAAAGAGGATCACCAAAATATTACAATTCCTGCTAGGGAAGGTGAATCTGTTTACAACAGATGGCCATCCATAGAGCCACTTTGCTTTTGATGGCTGACAGGAGTTTGAAACATTAGGCTGCCCACATTTTAAACATGTGTGCTCGCCTGGACAGTGGCTGCATATAGAGTGAGTTACCGTTACACAGGTTGATTATCCCCTATCCCTCCTATATGTACATCAGTGATGAACCAGCAGGGACCACTGAGTCCCAGCTTGCTTCAAAATTCCATCAGACATGTGAGCAGTGGCGACTGGTCATTAGGGGCAGCCCCACCTAGTGTCAGCAGAAAGTATTAAAAATAATGATTAAAAAAAAATGCAAAAAATGTATTAAAAATTAATTAAATATATTTTAAGATCATGTTTAATCATCTTATTCGTCTGTACATTGCTGTTTTAGTCTGTGTTCTTCTAATCAGTGTCTGCAGTGTGTGCCTATTGAGCTGTTTAGAGCCATGTGGGACAAAACCCGATCCTGCCCCTCCCCCTCTCTCTGTCTAAGTCAATGGTGACTGTAAAAACTGCACTGCGCATGCTCAGAGTATTTTCCTATTTAATGTGTGTGGCAAAAAAATAATGACCATAGGGGCATATAGCTGCCATCCCCACCATACGTCATCTCACATCATTCAGAGCTGATTGGCTGTAAGTACGTGTGCCGCGAAAAGTGTGGTGTGTGAAGAGGAGACGAGAGAGCTGCAGTGAGGCGTCCTAAAACCCGGAAGTACTGCGCATGGCTTCCCTCGACCTAAAAGCAATGAGATTTCTCCATAGGATTTTAGAAAATAGCTCCAAATAAGATCTGTGGGAAACAAACCTGTTAGATAAATGCACGTTTTGTTCAGCCAGATAATATCCACACGTCTACCCTACTTTTATAATTTTCGAATCATAAATCTATTGATTAGATTAGATTTATGATAGACTTTTGAAACTACAAGAACATAAGGAGGACTTTTACAAAAAAGTAATAGAGAGGCGAAGTCACGCCCATCTACTTCCGGCCCATGGGACCCCGGAAGCAAAAAATTTACATTGAATTCAATGGAGAGAGAAAACGTATCTTTTGATCCCGTTTGAATTGTGCCACGAACTACACATATGATGTTTGTCAATCTTAAACAATAAGTTCCATGTAAAAAAAGTCACATTTTGTCGTAAAACTGTTGAAATATAAGACTATGAAAAATACCCGACTACAAAGACTACAAATCCCAAATCCCATTCTGGGTCGCGTAAGTGATGTTACAGGCGATAATGCTCCAAGTGGTTGCGACTCGTAATTAAAGCGAAGAAGAAGAAGAAGATCTCATAACTGATTTATTCCCTCCAATAAATAAGAGATTGCTAAAAATAAATTCACTTTTACAAGATGCCTGTGTGCTTTGTACCAGGTTGTAATCACATAAGTGATCATACTTATAGATCATAGCTCGTTCTATCGCTTCCCGTCTGATGAAAGGACCAGGAGTCGTTGGACCAAACATATCAGGTATACACATGTTGTGCATGGAACACAGTCAAGTTAGCTACATAGCTAGTAGCGAGCACGTTAGTTAGCATCACATTACTTAGCCTTGTCATTTGTATTAGCCTTAACATGAAGTGAACCCAAATGTAAAACAGTAAGAGTAGTCATGATGGTAAATATTTTGTGAAACATTTGAAGAGGAGCCTATCGCCCCCTCCACCAGGTGCTAAGGGGGCGGGAGGTAGGCTAACGGCACATTAGCATCTGCGATCTTTTCTACTTAATGCTATCTGCTCAAATGGTTAACATTGAACATTAAAAGATCAGGCAGTTCAGGGAGAGTCGAAGGAAGGAAGGCAAGCAGGCAGCTTTGCATGACATGTATTTATTTATAGAAGGACCATGCATACAAAAACATTAATCTCAGCAAAGAGAAGAGATGCAATATGCCAGATTATAGCTAATAGCTCATTTCCATCTGTGGGCCATTCTTCTGGACGTGTTTCATTGTGATGATAGTGAGTCAATCTGTTTGTTGGAAAGACAGTAGTTGAGTGATTACTGATAGAACATTATTAAAAGAGATAATTATTCAAAGTGTTGTTACTGACCTTTTTCTCTTTTATTTTCTTTACCTCACCTGTAACTGCTGAGACCCTGAGGAACATGCACACTGGACTGACCTGACCTGCTCTGGCAACCTGATTTCCACTGTACGTAATAGTATTTGGTTATGGTATATTATTTATATACATCAAAGGCACAATGCACCCCCCAGAGACACACATGTATTGAGTGTGATATTGTGCATAGGTCAAGTGAAATCATCTTTACATACTAGAAAACTGTAGGAGCGGCAACTTGTTTTGAAATTGAATTTTTAATATCCGATAATGAAGTTGATCTGTTTTCTTTATTCTTCTCTCTTCCCAGCTCCATCCATCACGGTGCTCTGTTCCCTCAGGTCCTGCTTGCTAATCAATGCTTTATTTTTTGACACAATTACAAACAAAGTCAATGTATTGTATGACATGAAGTTGTGCTTCATTCGGAGTCAATAATAAATTCATTCTGCCTTCAACTGCACAATGATTGTGGACTGCACCGACATCCATGTAGCTGCCCCCCCAGTAAGATGAACCAAGCAAAGAGGGTCGCCATCATGCCCAAGGACATCCAGCTGGCCCGCCGCATCCGCGGAGAGAGGGCTTAGACTGACCCGAGACCAGCACACCCCAACACAACGGCTCTTTTAAGAGCCACCTACAGTTTCAAAGAGTTGCAATCCTACGTTATTATAATGATTAAACTGGTTCATGTGTCACTTAGTTTACTGAACCGTGATGAATGAAAGAAATTAGTAAGGTAGTGGTTTACTGAAGTTACAAAGACATTAATATATGAGTAACAGGTCAGTGTAAACACAAGCTTCTGTCAATTATAGATCATTCAAACTATTTATATAAAAATAAAGTTCTAAAACAAGTATTCGGTATATTCCTTGATAGCTTTTGGAGAAGGTTGTTTTTAAGTTTACTAAAATCTATCGTTTCAACTGTTTCACTTTATTAAAAGGGAACAGGTGAGTAGAGCATCATTGAGTTTCTTATTCTGTCAGTAAATTATCCAAATGAAATGTTTATCATTATTTTATTCAACCCTAAACAAATTGATTGTACCTTTTTAATAATGACCTTACATGGTCGCAAAGTTAAATTAACTTCAGAAAATCAAATCTGTTCTGAGAAAAAACTAATAAATGTTTAAAGATAGGAACTTGCCATCCCACTGAAACACAGTCCGTAGAGATTTAAAGGCGTAGTTGTAGTTCAGTCCAACGTTTCATTTGGATTCATTTCTCCAACAGTCAACTATTTTCATAAAGAATATATATATTTTTCAAAGTCAACTTTATTGTCAATCTTACTCAGTTTGTGTTTATAGACTGTGAAGCTGACAATTGAGCGGCCCGACCAAGCAAGGAGAAAGAGGCAGAGAATTCAATTATATCCCGGTGTGGGCATTTATTACTCATAAACATGACACAGCCTTCAATGATGCTGTTCACATGAGCACAGCCTCGTGGCTCTCACACACACTACCAGGCTTAAAATCACACAGGAAACACAGAGCCTAAATACACCCCTACTAATCAGCAATTAGACACAGGTGAGGGGGACAACACAGGGCACCAGGTGAACATAATCAGGAGTAACAGAAAGAACGGGAGGGGGAACACTTTTCAAAATAAAAGACATGTGCAATATACCAGGCCCGGAGCCGTTAGTCCACAGTGACAAAGTTACCTTTGTCACATAGACAGAGATCAAAAATACTTTTAAATCAAATAAAATTATACAATTTACAGATATGTATACAAATATATATATATATATATCCTATATAATGATGGTGGACACTTCACCTCCAGCAGGGCAGATGGCTGCACAAGTCCATCGTGGGATGCTCCCAAAACACCGACTCACTCACAAAGAGACCAGACTCGAACACTGTCACCTGATAGGCCTGCACAAAAGCCTTCACCCCTTCGGCCTCGTTTACAACCCCCCAGTTGACAGCCATGACTCCGTCCAAGTTGTACCCCCCGAGCACCCTCTTCATGAGGGACGCGCATGGAGTGGATGAAAGTCCCGACCGCAGCACAGCACCCAACTTGCTGGCTGTCAACCTGCCCCGCCTGTGTAACTGCCACTTTGTCCGCTGTCCTCCGGTGGCTGTCTGGATGGCAGCTTGCTGGTCTCTGCTCAGTCGCATTGAGGCAAGAATTGCCTCAAGCCCCCATGCCCCTTCACCAGCTCCGGCACGGTGACAATGGCCTGATGTTGAGGCCGCGGCTCTGGCTCAGGTGACAAAAGCCATGCCATGCCACACTGTGCGCCTCTCAGTGCAGACCTGAACCAGTCTACATCCTGAGTGGCGATGTCTCTGGCCAGTGGGTTGTATGTCTCCTCTCACTGTTGGTAGAGTTGAGACACCGGCGGGACTACTTTGGAAGTGCCAGGCTTCCTCCACTGGCACTCAACATCTGTGGAGCGATCTGCCACATGGCACATATTGCCAATGCTGCAGCGTGGCTGCATTTGTACATCCCCCGTGCACAATCACAGACAGCGCTCTGCATCGCGCCATCGTCTCCCATGCAGATGTGTACAAATAAAGTAAGTACCATGTTTTTTAGCATGCTATAATAGATTGAATGAGCAATAATACAAGGATGGTCCGGATCTGGGGGTGGGAGGGGTTATTTTTCCATAGTTTTGTCTGATTGTTGTTATTGTTTGGTTTTTCTGTATTTTTTGTAATGTGTGTTGTACTGGTTGTGATTGTACATTGTATTTTTCTAAATGTGTATGAATACATTTTTGAAAAACATTTGATCAACAATAAAAAAGGATTTGGTCAGGATCTAGACTCAGTGTGTAGTTTATTAATTAATCAATGCTCTCTACATTAGAAAAACACATACCAGTGTACCCGAGGGAGTCACACACAGCTGTGCCTGGATAACCAAACAAATTGACAAGATAACCAAAACCCTTGACTCTACACACAGCAAATAAACTCAAATGACACAACGAGATCACACATACAGTATAGTCGATATAAAACTGGCCGCTTCAATCTGAAGAGCAACTAAAACAAAACACGGGAGTTTACCTTGTTCTTGTGAACACTAATGTAATCCACAGCATACACAGAGACCACGAAGTTCTTAAGGAGAAAACTAGTTCCTGAAACAAAACACGTTAGTGTACCTTGTTAGCTAATGTTAGCTAGCTGACATTAACGTTACACATTGCACTCATATTACTCACCAACATCTTGTAAAGCCGGTCCCGCTGCTCTTACAGAACCGACTAACTCCCCTTTCGAGTATGTACAGCTCTCAACGTGTCCAGACTTGTAGTGATGTTCACCTCGTTTTATACTTTTATTCTCATTCTGAAAGAAACAGGTGAAATTTGCTAACGTGACGGCCGTCTTTGTGATGGTGACGCGTATTGTGCGAAACTAGAGACCTGTAGTTCACTCAGCGGTTTCACACAAAAAAATGTGTAACTTCACAGTTTTACGACACATTTTTATTTTTTTTTACTTGCAAAATATTCTTTTAAATTGACAAACATCATATGTGTCATTTGTGGCACAATTCAAACGGGATCAAAAGATAACCTTTCTCTCTCCATTGACTTCAATGTATAATTTTACGCTTCCGGGGTCCCATGGAGGCTCCCGGAAAGGGAGGGACTTCGCCTCTCTATAGCGATTTTTGTCCAGAAGGATAGGCAAATTGACTTAATCTTCAAGTCAAGGTAAGACCGCAATTGTATTGAAAATGGGATCTTACTAAGAGAGAACAATTCAATATTTAAATGATAAAATTACATTTTTTGGGTATCCTTCTGTTGAACTGTCTGTTTAAAATTAATTGAAGCATCAGACAAAAAAGCTTTTGAAAATAATATTATATTTTGATTTAGGTCAAAATATAATATTTGTAAACCTGAAGAGTCAGTGCCAGTGCCTCACCAGCCATGAACCTCACTGCAGAAGCTTATATATAGACATCTACGTTTTTTGTGCCCCACCACTTTTGTACATATAGGCCCAATCCCAAACCACTCCCTCGACCCTCCCCCTCCGTGACAAAGTGAACTCCGTCTGTAGGCACACTCACAGCTGAATGAAGTTCCCTCCATTAAGGGTTAAGGGTATAAATACAGCGGCAAGCTTTGGGACGGCCTCCCCTCTCTCCGCAGGAAACTGAAACGGAAACGGACGTCATGGTGTCCAACCCACATCTGTCGGCTGCATTGACCTGCGTTGCTATCCGTCGCCTGTTAGCGGGTGCAATGGCAAGATCCAACAGAAGGCGCAGAAGGTTGAGGCGCATTTTAGCGATGTGCCAGTGGCAGGTAAACATTTCAATATTGCTAATACAACAATTATCTTCACTTTATTTCTTATATAGTAGCCTATGAACTTTGTATGTGTAATACAAATAGATATTTAGATATATTGTGATATACATTCATTTAGTCTTTCCTTATAAGCTATACGTGTATATCTGTATAGTGTCTGTAGAATTCCAACACAGAGAAATGTTGTCAGTAGTTTATAGAATAAAAAAGGAAAGGTTAATTTGACTTGCTCTCAGAATTGTTTACAGAGCTGTGTGTATGTGTGTGTGTGTGTGTGTGTGTGTGTTGGAGTATAGTTATTGAACAATACTGTGTCCTGTGTTTGTCTTTTACAGGGGGGCAAAGGTCTTTACATGCAGCTCAATGCTACTGCCCCAATTCTCACCGTGTATGCCAGCCCTGAAGCCTGTCTAAAGAAGGACTTTAGAGTTAAGCGATCTAGTGTGGTGTATTTAGTGCAGATGCTTTCCTCCCCAAAGGACCACGGATGGGGACAAGACATCGAGGTGCTTGTTCTCCTCTACAGCTTGGCCCATGGACTATCGCTCTCTGTGGTGGGTTCAGCATTCGGGATTCCCAAATCGACGGTCCACAGGATCATCAAACACGTCACCGGGAAGATAAAGGCCAACCTGAAGACCCTCATTTCCCTGCCACCCGCAGATGAGCTGCCAGAGATTGCAGATGGCTTCTGTCAGCTTGCAAAGAGTCCTGCATTTCACCGTGCTGCTGGTGCGATTGATGGATGCCATATTCGCATCAACCCTCCAGGAAACGAGTACCACAAGGAGTACATCAATTACAAGCTGTTTCCTTCCATCCAGATGCAGGCCATCTGTGACTCAACTGGGAGATTCCTGGATGTCTTCATCGGCTATCCAGACGCCGTTCATGATGCCAGAGTACTGCGAAACAGCCCCATCTTCTGCCAGGCACTGTTTCCCCCAGCTGGTTGGTTCCTCCTTGGGGACGGTGGTTATCCCTGCCTGGAAAAACCAGTGGGATTACTCACACCCTACAAGGTCCCTCGCGGCCAGGTGCAGGCCAGATTCAACAGGCATCATGCCAGGGCTCGGTCTGTGGTGGAAAGAGCATTTGGAAGGATGAAGGCTCGCTGGAGGGCCACCCTTTTCAAAGCGCTGGAGGTCAGTCCAAGCTTTGCCCCTGACATCATTGCATGTTGTGCATTTCTGCACAATCTGTGCATAGACATGAACGATGTCCTTGAGGATGCTGAAGCCTTCCCCCCTGAAGATGGGGACCAGAGTCCTGCCCCTGCCGCAGCATGTGGACATGTGTCCTGGACACCACCTAAGGAACAGGATTGCTGCACAACTCTCTGCTCCTGTCCAAATGGCACCACACCTGAGAGAGCACGATTACATCTAATGAACTTTGTTTTTTTGTGTTTTTTTTTGGCAAAACGTGGTTGTCTGTTAACTTGTGTTTTTGAAATGATGTGCACACACATACCTGATTTAATTTAGTTTGTTTTAGTGAGCTCCACTTCTCACTTTAGAGAAAAGAGGTGAAATAAAATAAACCTGTGCACCGTTGATTTCAAACTTGGTTTTCCTGAATTGTCTTTCTGCATAATCCCAAATTGGAGACAAATGTCCTTACCTCTTGGATCATTCAATCACGAGCACAGAGCAAAGGTTCAGAAAATGAACACAGGTCTTCTAATACAATCACTTTTGTTTTTGAGTGAAACTCTGCAAATGGTTTGACATGAGCAATTAAGACCGTAAATGGCATGTATATTTTAATGCCTTATACCTATGAAGCGCACACACATATCTTTATTTAAGATGCTGATATTCAGGGTTAATCTTCAGACTTTGGAAAAAACACTTTAGTTCCGTGCACACCATTACTTTGTGCACAACTTTTCCTTCTACATTATGAAACCCACACAGAACAATGTAGCCATCTAACAATCAAGCAAACGCAATGTCACCTTCATCACCCGTCTACCTGTATTTACTATATCCCATACAATATTGAAGACATGAAGGACAGTACGTTAAATTAGGTTTATTGTCTTCCAAATAAATAATACAAGCGAACAAAAACAAGTCTTTAAAGTAACATCAATAATCAACATAGAAATGGCCAATGGTGGGGGGGGAAAAATAAATCACATTTTGTCGACCATTTTTTCGAACAGGGTTAGAAATGTATCTGAGTGCTGCATTATTTGTCTGTGGCGTTTGTCCTCTTTTTCTGCCTCGCGTTCTAGGACTGGGCTGCTGGGTGGTTCCAGCCTCAGACAGTGGTGAGGGGTCTGGATCATCAGCCACATTTGGGGGGGGGAAGGAAGAGGAGCAGGAAGCAGCCTCTGGATCAAAGAGGATTGTGGGGTTTGCCAAGGCTGAGGCAACAAGGACAGGAGGACTAATTGAAGGCCTTGCACCTATGGCCTCATCCATGGCCATGAAGAAGGGCCATGTTGCAGGGGTTTCTTCCCCCTGATCAGTCCCTGTTCCAGTCCTTGGCCTTTTAAGTTCCTATTGCAAACAAATGCATGTTAGAAATCTTTGTTCAGCTTTTTCAAAAACAAACATGTTTTACAATAACAATACACCATTTACCTTGTATTTCTTTTTTAGGTTCTCCCATTTCTTGGAGGCCTGTTTGTGAGACACATGTTGCCCAAGGTCCAGTTCCTTAATGATTGACCTGTTATCATAGAATATTTAAACAATATATATTGGTGTTGAGGCAATGACCCACAGCGCACATTCATTACTTTCATTGCTCAAAATATGAATTGAGTGCATAACTCACTCCCATGCTTCTTTGGCAGCATTGCGTTTTTTGCAGAACAGGTCATCCTTTTCCATTCTTAAAGCAATAAGTGCCTTGGTTTTTACCACAGTCCCTGAAATTACAAATCACACTTAAGTTTAAACCGATTTCGTAAGTGAATGGATACATGAATTGACACATGTGTTGTTAGTTTGATTCCGATTTAGATTTGTACATCTTCAAAATAAAAATCTAATGTAATCTTGGCAAATCAAATAAACACGTGTAGATTTATAAATACATGTTCACAAAGGCATGTATTAGTTAAGGCAACGTATTATTTATCGTTTAAAAAAATAACCACATGGAACTCACATTTGTATGACGTTGTTCCCTCCATGCCCGAAAAACGGTTGCACACCTGTGGAGTGAGATTATCAAGCCTGCATCCATGCAAACTCGCTGTCGGAGGCTTTTATAACCCACTACGCCTCCGCCCTGATTGCTTTGGACCAGCCCTCAATGTGGCGGACCCTCCGCGTGAACGCGCAAACGGAGGGGTAGGGTGTAGGGGTAGGGTGTAGGGGGCGGTTTGGGAATGGGCCATAGAAACGCCACTGCATGTGAGGCAAGGCAAGTTTATTTATATAGCACCTTTCAACACAAGGCAATTCAAAGTGCTTTACAAAAAATGAACATTAATAAAATGGCATTTCAAATCAGTCATTAAAGGTGGGGTAGGTACATTTGAGAAACCGCCTCGAGATCGCTAGAATTTGAAAATACACAACCTCCAACACACACGAACGTGCACATGACCAATGAGGGCACGAGATAAGTTTGTGCCCCGATGGAAGGCTGACAGGCAGGTAGGCCAACCAATCGATTGGTTGTACTTTTTACAGTATTACGGCTTCTACAGATTACATTTTTTTATGGATTTTTTGTCAAAGCACTTAAGATATTCATTGCTATCGGGATGTTAAGAGCATTCAATGGAATATAACAAAAAGTGTATCTCAAGCCGGTTTCTGAAACTTACCTACCCCACCTTTAAAAAGAAAAGATAATAAAAGAAACATTAAAAGAAAAAATACATGGATAAAAGTTACAGTGCAGTCTAAGATATGAATAGTTCAATTAAAAGCAGCGACAAAAAGAAAAGTCTGCGCCGCGGCTCGAAGCGTCCCAGAAGCTCCTCGCCGCAAGGAATTTCTAAAATATAGGATGAATCCTATTTTTGATGCGGCGCAGCGCGGCGCAGGCAGGAAGTGATGAAAATCACCTTGTTGTCTGCTTTGCTGGTTACCACCGTCTTTCAAGTAGGAGAATACATGCTTCTCCTACTTCTGAAACGCTTGTGAAACGCGCCCGGTAGGGTATGACGCCGGAGGAGGCCGGACCAAAACCGCGGCACAGCCGTAACGCGCTGCAGACGGACCCAGTGGAAACTAGGGGTTAGTGAGGACTCGAGCAACGGCGTTCTGAATCAGCTGCAGCTTTCTAATAGATGTTTTAGTGAGACCTGTGAAGACACCATTGCAGTAGTCCAGTCTACTGACGATAAAAGCATGGACAAGTTTTTCCAAATCCTGCTGTGACATTAGTCTTTTAATCCTAGATATGTTCTTTAGGTGATAGTAGGCTGATTTAGTAACTGTTTTAATGTGACTGTTGAAACTCAGGTCAGAGTCCATGACTACACCTAGATTTCTGGCTTTATCTGTTGTTTTGAACATTGCAGACTGAAGCTCAGTGCTAACTTTTAAACGTTCTGCCTTGGCTCCAAAAACCATTACCTCAGTTTTATCTTTGTTTAATTGGAGAAAGTTCTGACACATCCAGTCATTGATTGGTTCATTGCACTTACTCAGTGTTTGAAATGGAGCATAGTCTCCTGGTGAACTGGTTATGTAAATGTGTGTGTCATCCGCTTAGCTATGGTAACTTATTTTGTTGTTTTTCATTATCTGAGCCAGTGGTAGCATGTTAAAGAGAAGAGGCCCCAAGATGGAGCCTTGAGGTACCCCACATGTCATATTTGTCAACTCAGATGTGTATGTACCTATAGAAACAAAGTTGTTTCTATCCTTTAAGTAGGATTCAAACCAATTTAGAACTGTTTCCGAAAGTCCCACCCGGTTTTCCAGTTGGTCTAGTAATATGCTGTGGTCAACAGTGTCAAACGCAGCACTGAGATCTAATAATACTAACACTGAAGTTCTGCCACTGTCTGTGTTTAAGTGGATGTCATTGAAGACCTTTACAAGAGCAGTCTCAGTGCTGTGGTTTGGACGAAATCCTGACTGGAACACAACAAAACAGTTATTTAAATGCAAGAAGTTACTCAACTGTTGAAAAACAACTTTTTCAATGATTTTACCTAGAAATGGCAGGTTTGATATGGGCCTGTAATTGTTCATTACTGAAGCATCTAGATTATTCTTTTTCAAGAGCGGTTTAATGACTGCAGTTTTCAGGGCCTGTGGAAAAATACCTGAGTGAAGAGATTTGTTTACTATATGAAGTAGATCTGAGGCCATGCAACGAAAAACATCTTTGAAAAATCATGTTGGAATAATATCAAGGCAGCAGGAGGAGGATTTCAGAAGTTGAATAATGTCCTCTAGGTTTTTATCATTAATCTGATGGAATTGTGTCATGGTGTTTGAATTTATTTTAAGTGGACATAGGGACAACACATTTGCTGTTCCTGATGCAGAGGCACTGACTGCTTGTCTGATTTTCTGAATGTTGTCAGTGAAGAAGGAGGCCAAATCATTGCACGCCCTGGTGGATAGAAATTCAGAGGCTACTGACCAGGCTTGGATTTTCGTCATTTTAGGGGCAAGGCCATTTGGCCTTTGGTGTCACACATTTTTTCAGGGCGGAAAGGCCATTGAGGGAAACATTTGGATTTGGAGCTTACAAATAAATAAACTTTCTGATGAACACACGAATGACATCACTTTTTTTATATCAATAATGTCAAACATTATATCATCCTATAGGCCTATGCCTCCTTAGTATTACCGTATATAAAATGAAATACTTTACTTTGAATAATTAGTGTTTGGTATGTTTTCCATCTACTACTTCTCCCATTCACAAATCCAAAATCAAATCAAAAATGATATTAATATGTAACAAATAGATTCCATTTCAGAGCAGAAGAAACAGCCTTCAAGGGTCAAACTCTGCACATATATCATTCGTGTGTGTGTGTATACCACAGACTGTCTGTGTCATGTCTGTCTTTAGGACGTTGGTGTGAGATTGGACGGAGCAGCTACAACGTTAGTTTAGCCTGATTGATCCGATCTCCATTCAGAAAACACGCATTTTAAAAGGTTTTTCGCCTGCTGTCTTGTCTGCACACTTGTCAAAGCATGGTTTTTACTAACCGTTACCAGTATTTATTTAATTCGGCATGATTTTGAAACGTGTATTACGGCCCGTCCACACAGCGGTGTGCGTTGAAGCTTCCAACGCTTCTGCCCATTCACTTTGAATGGGGTGACGTCACTTTTAGCCGAACTGCATCGTGGGAAGCGACGCGGAGCGTTGTTGGCGTGGCTCGCTGCAAAAGTTGAGCAATGTTCAACTTTTGACGCCTCGGCAGAAACGTCAGCCAATCGAATCATATGCCAGTACAAGCTCTAGCCAATCAAACCGCTGCTTGTGTGTCAGGGGCGGGAGATTCATGTGATTGGTTGTTGGTCGAGTGTCAGACACGCCCGCCGGCAAGCGTCAACGCACGCCGCTGTGTGGACGGGCCGTTACAATTAAATTACGGTAAAATAGGATAAGTTTGTCGTAGTTGGTTTCCACCACAGTATTTAAATGGATATCAGCCCCGCCCACTCTCCAGCGCGCCCTGTGACAGGAGTAAACACAGCTGACAGCCGGGTGAAACCGGGTGAAACTCCAGCGGTTAGAGCAATGCGAATATTCGCAACGCGTCCGTTGTGAACGCAGCATAATGCAGTTCAGAAACCACTGTTCTGATGCTTTTAAAGCAACTTCAAGATTTTAACAGTGTGAGGGGCCCAAAGGCCATGGTGGCCGTAGGACGTACATCTATTTGTGGGGCATAACGGCCAGACCGAGGGGCTACGACGGCCATGGCCGTCATGGCCTCCGTGAAAATCCCACCCTGCTACTGACACTGGGGGGTTAGGTAGTCTGTCGACGGTAGCAAACAAGGCATGTGCGTTGTTTTTCGTAATGATGTCAGAGAATAAAGACTGTCGTGCGTTTTTCAATTCCAAATTATAAAGGCCAAGTCTCTCTTTATAGATTTCAAAGTGAACCTGGAGATTTGTTTTTCGCCACCCTAGTTAGTTCAGCTTTTCGACACTCTCTTTGTTCTGCTCTCACGGTCATGGCCTTTCTCCATGGAGATATTTTCTTGCCAGACACTTCCTTTACCTTAGTTGGAGCAATGGCATCTATAACATTTTAAATTTTTGAATTAAAATGATGCTAGTGGCCAGAGCTAGTCTAGCTCATTTACTGAGATGTTAGCAGGGGCAAGTGTGGAAGAAAGATTCTGAGTAAACATTTCCCTAGTATTTTTAGTTAAACATCTCTTTGTGGTTACCTCTTTTTGAACATTTTTGTGAACAGAAATAGAGCTCTCAAAGAAAACACAGGAATGGTCAGAGAGTGCAACATCAGTCACCACAACCCTGAGATATTCAGACCCTTTGAGATAATTAAGTCCAGAGTGTGCCCCTTATTGTGCGTGTATATTATTATTATTATTGTGTATATACTAATAAAGGACTGGCTTACCTAAAGCCAGTTGAGTAGCACTTGAAATGTTTTAGCTCTATGAAACCTGATGTACTTATATGATTCTGTTTTCTTCAAGTTTGTATCTTTTTGGTCGAATGCACTTATTGTAAGTCGCTTTGGATAAAAGCATCAGCTAAATGCAATGTAATGTTACGGAGATGGCCAGAAAAGTGCTACTGGACACTCCAATCAGCCCGGACGGGCTGTTCGGACCCCAGTTCCACGCCATGGTGGAGTCCATGAAGACAGCCAGATTACTCCTTCGAGTTTCGTACCATAGCCGCCGAGAGTAACTGGAATGCTTCTTCACTTCTCGATGCCTTCTACAACGGTCTGTCGGATCGCCTTAAAGACTAACTGGCAGCTCGGGACCTTCCTGCTGATTTAGCTGGTGGCTCTCTCCATCCGCATTGACAGCCGACTTCGGGAGCGGAGGAAAGAGAGGGTTTTCTCCGTCGCTCCTGCAGCATCTGATATTTAAGAAGTGTGTTACATTTGAAATGGCAGAAAGTCTTGTTGCAATTTCCAGATATTAAAAGAGGTCCCTTGAGTTCCTCTGGTAATTATCAAATAGTAGCAGTTAAGTGAATACTGTTCAAGCAATACCTGTGTTTGTGTTTTATATTGATTTATCTGTTTTATCCTTTCATAAATGTGAGGACTAAGGAAATATTTGTATGTATTCATGCAAACTATCAAGAAGCTTAAAAGGGGAAAATGATTTGTGTAGAAAACTGTGAGCTGGATTTGGGGCCTGCTAACATGTGGTTTTTGAGGACAAAGGAAGAAGGGGGAAGGTGAGGAGTTGACTTACAGTCAACTCAGATCCCTGAGATAATAAAGCTAAGCCACTGTGATTGGGAAACTTAAGAAGTGAGGTGTTGGGGATATTTGGGGAGCCAATCACGGAGGTCTGGAAGGGAGGCGCAGATAACTCCTCCTCTTGTAAGCGAGGTATTTAGACAGGAACCACTCTGTGTTCAGCCTCTTTCCTCTGGCTGGCTCACGTGAGTATCAGGTAAATGTGGGATCCCAAAGATAACTGTATTGAATTTGTACTGTATTGATTGTATTGCATTGTCATATTACCATTAAAGTAGATTATTGTTAAACGGTTAATTGTATGCTCTGGATTCCTTCCTGTAAGAATAACCAGCTTGTTTAGGGATGCGCAGAGATTTGAAAAAGCGGACCAGTTGTCCATTCAAATTTCTAACAAATGGTGATCCGACGTGCCAGATAAACAGAGCTGTGGAGGGATCCAGACGACCGGAATAGGTCGGGAACAAACACTTTTAGACATCACAGACAATAAGCAGGGCCCTGCAACTACAAATAAGGTAAAAAACCAGATTGTCTGTAGGCGTTTCACAGTGTTTTTAAAGTTTAAATGGAATATACAATGCATATTTTACTATGTTAGGAAAGTTATATAAAACACGTGAACGTTGATCGCAAGGTAGACAGAAAGTCCTGCGTAACGAGAAGTAAAGCGGTTTGGCGTGGACCTCAGGTAGTTTATTCCTGAGTGGTGTGGAAACGGTGCAGTTCGTGGGTTGCGAGGTGAAATTCCTGCACGACGAAACCTGGAAACTCGATATTTCAGATCGGGTCACCGTTTAAAACTGGGGTTAAATAGCAGACTAAGGCCAAAAGCTAAGGGCCAGCGGTCTGCTATATGTTCAATTCCTGGGAGAGAACGCAAACGTCACCGAAATTGTGACGGGACCGGCTCTCGTGTCCCTTGTCTGTAAAAATTCATTTGAAAAGCTAACGTGTGATAAAGGGCTCGCTAAGACCTGGGTTCATCATTCGTGGTCTTGCTTGTCTGTTGAAATAAACATCACATTATCAAGCTGGACAAACTGTACGGGGAATAAATCTGTGTGATTTTTACCTAAAAAAAAAACCTGTGTGAGCGATTGTCTGTGGAGCACAGACAATGCACTCAGAAGAGTGAAGCTCATTTGTGCTCTGCTGCTGCCATCTAGTGGCTGAAAGGGGGGGGAAGCACGTTAATGACGACAATAGACAAGTGAACACATATTAATTAAGTCAGATAAATAAAAGCGAAGTGAATATGGAACGTCAGAATGGTTAAGACAATTCTGAAATTCCAGGGAGTTACCGGGAGCAATGGGAACAGATTAAGAGATTGATTTTAAGTGGAATCAAACAGGGAGCTAAACAAAAGGCTTGTATATTTAAATAAATAAGCTGTCTGTAGGTTGTCATTATTGATTAGTAAAGACCTTGTTTTATGTTGGTAAATGTAATGGTACAAGAGCAAGCTATTCATCACAATTGTATTTTTAGGTTATGAATAAAACAAAAAGTAGTAGCCTAAGTGATAAGCAGAAGGGTTTTTGAACGCTTGTCAGTATATGACAGGGGTGCTTAGGCCCGCTTCGGTTTTCAATGTGCGCCATCACGTTAAAACAGAGGATTGGTGGCATTTTCAGTTCATTGCTTGCTTCCACATGCCTTCCCCCTCCTTGTCTCTTTCACGACTTTAGTTAATGCATTAGAACGATTGTTAACTTGCCGTGTTTTTAGAAATCGAACTCACTGTTCCGGAACGGCCTTTCAAAATAAAAGCCAAAGGCCGCTGTTCGCCAGAGATGCCTTCACAATAAAACAGCAATTAGCTTAACAATATATTTAACTTATATTACGTCCTTAAATATTGATTTTAATTCATTACAGATCTAACCTGCTTGTAACACAACTTAGATAAACAATTTCAAAAAGAATAGAATAAGCAAGTGGTTAAAGGGGGTTTCCTGTCTGGCTCATTTGATTTAGAACTGAAGTAAGGAAGAATAGTGTTTTATGAGAACTGTCATTCCTCATGGTTTCTAAAGATAAAAAGAGATTTTACAATGTGGTTTTACTACTTTTAATGGAGTAAAGAATCTTGGTAGACTACTGCCATTGATTTGTTTTAACATTCACATGTTTCAGCATTCCTGACCATATAGACACTCAGCCGTTTTATTTTGTAACCCGTTGGGAGAGAGATTTAAATTGAGTTTTTCTCAGTAGCTGAATGGCTGTGATTACAGCAGCATTGGATAGTTCTGCACCACCTTTTGGGTTCTCTGAATCAGTGTGGTGGTGAAGAGTTGCTCACTGCGAACAGAAGAAGTGTGCAAAGAACGCATCTCTGAGGAGATATTGACATTATGCTTGTGCCTCGTTGTCAAGGCAACAGTGGTGTGAAGAGGTACTGCGGTTTTGGCGGATTTCTGCTGTACAGAGGACAATGTGTGTCTGCCAAGTGATTCCTTCCCTCATCCCAATGCCAGGGAGAGTTTCCTTGGAGCCCACTGACCAGGGCCGGTCCTAGCTTTTTTGGGGACCCTGCCACTGACTACAGCTGCATCACTGACTGTGCTCATTATGACAAGATCTTGAGACATGCTTGTCTCAGATT